>JAKCPI010006615.1:0-44089 GCA_023213315.1 Euborellia annulipes | reverse complement strand
GCTGACGCATTTCCTGGGCAACTCTCTTATATCTCATGATTAAAGTTTTCTTATGAGGCACTCACTGTTTCCTCTAAGTATCCACCCAGTAATGTTGCTATTCCTCACAGCTCTCTCTGGACTGATTTCTTATTTTGGTGTTTATATTGATGTTTCCATTGAGGAGCAAGTTGTCTCGTTATAATTTCTTTCAAATTTTAAATATTTTCCTATTTCTTCTATACAAATCAAATTGCGCCCCTCGAGTACTCGTACTTTACTGATGTACTTTTTTTAGTTTTTTACAATTTTATAAAAAAAGACGGAGCTCCTGCTCGGTCACTAAGACTTTATACGATAACCGTTATTTATGTTTGGGTTCATGCATTCTTATTTAAGCCATTTGGTATTCAAATGACTTAAATAAAATCCTCGGACTGCCTGGGGTACGAACCCGCGACTTTTGGTATACGAGGTTTATAAATTTTATATGCCGTCGAGCTTGTTGTAAGGGTTAACGTGCTGGCCTTCTAACCAAGGTTCGCGGGTTCGGATTCCAGGCAGTCCGATGATTTTATTTAAGCTAGTTGGATACCAAATGGCTTAAATAAGAATGTCTGAATCTCAAATACATATATATTCAAATAAGGATTATCTTCAAAAGCCTTATATGGCCTGAGTTGCCAAAAAGACTGTGTGAATGAGAAAAAAGTGTGAGAATAAAAAAAATTATATCTTGAATTCTAATATATCGTGGGAATCTAAATATATGTCTACATAAAAAGATCTGGTGTGACAAGCACAGAACACAACTTTCGATTCCTGAAGGTAAGAGAAAGTTGTGTGCTGTGCGCCAGTCACACCAGATCTTTTTTATTTGCCATCCATTCCATTTAAAGTTTTTTGATTAAATCAACATTATACTTTCATCTCTACGGAAACACAGAGAGGGGCAAAAACGCAACAAAATTATTAAATTAATGACTTAACTCTAATGACTTTTTACCGTAAATGTCGAAATGGCTCTAATAGAGTTTGATCTCTGGCTACAATCAAATTTTATGAAGGTGAAGAAAATATACTTTATTCGACCCAAAATTATTTATTACCCATGTCAACGTTTCGGGGACTTTACTATATTTGGGTCGAATAAAGTCTATTTTCTTCACCTTCCTGACGGGAGGAAGCTCCATACGATTTTATAATCAAACTAGCCGCGCCGCCCGCCTTCGGCGGGCTTCGCGTCTAGCCAGGGGGCTACGCCCCCCTGGACCCCCAGCCACTGGCTCGGGCCCGCCTGCGGCGGACCCTCGCCTTTCTTAAATATGAGAAACGGGCTGGCGTCTAGACAGGGGGCTACGCCCCCTGGACCCCCCAGCCGCTGGCTCGGGCCCGCCTGCGGCGGACCCTCGCCTTTCTTAAATATGAGAAACGGGCTGGCGTCTAGACAGGGGGCTACGCCCCCCTGGACCCCCACCTGCTGGCTCGGGCCCGCCTGCGGCGGACCCTCGCCTTAAATATGAGAAACGGGCTGGCGTCTAGACGGGGGGGCTACGCCCCCTGGACCCCCAGCCGCTGGCTCGGGCCCGCCTGCGGCGGACCCTCGCCTTTTCTTAATTATAAAAAGAAAATTATTTTTTTTTTTTTTTTTTTTTTTTAAACATTCACACTTTTTTCTCATTCACACTCACACTCACACACACATTCATAGTCTTTTCGGCAACTGAGGCCATATAAGACTTTTTACGATATCCGTTATTAATAAATATACATATATGGGGTCCAGGCATTCTTATTTAAGCCATTTGGTATCCAGATGGCTTAAATAAAATCATCGGACTGCCTGGGGTCCGAACCCGCGACGTTTGGTATATGAGGTTAGCACGCTAACCTCTACGCCATGCCCCGAGGGCAAAAATTATTATTACTACGAATTCCAATCCAGTGCCTGCTTGAGGATTTGTTTACCTTCATAGAATACACAACTTCAAAGAATACTTGAATATTTCTCTATACATTTCCTATGGGAGAAATCGTAACTTTAAGAATTAATAACTCAAAAAGTTATAGGAATTTCGGGACCCGAGTATTTTTCCGGGACTCTCTATAACGTCCTCTATAAGACTGCAAAATTTCGTTTCAAAATTCCAATGGGAAGTTGGTCAAACAGAGCGTGACAGACGGACAGACGGACAGACAGACAGACGGACAGACGGACACTCCGTAATTATTATATATAGATTTTTATTATAAAATGTATAATATATAGGAAGGAATTAGAATAGAACGAGAGAGAGAGAATAAGAATAAAGAATAAAGAAAATTTATTAAGGCCCTGAGAACTTCTTGTTCTCTTTATGAGCCAATAGATTACATTAAATTTTTTTATAATTTTCCTCTCAAATACATTTTATTATATACATTTTACGCTTTAAAAAATTAACTTTTCATAACATATACATACATCTTCATACATTACATGTTGTAAATAAGCACATCTGAATGAGTTAACTTGCATTCAACACATCCTCATTATTATTATCATCTTTCTTATCATCACCATTACATACATATTCATATTCAACAATTTTGAATTTCACGGAGATGGTCTCTCAATTTCCCAGAGAATGTATTTATTGTTGGCGATTGCCTCAAGGAAGAAGGGAGTGAGTTCCAAAACCTCACCGAGTGTACAGTAAACGAGTTGCCATAAGAGCTTGTCCTGTGGACAGGCATGTGTAGATCCTGCCCAGATCCTCTAAGCTCCCTGTCATGAACAGTATCTTTTGTGTGAAAAAGTTGGTACAGGTAACTAGGCTCCCGGTATTTAAAAAGTTTATATAAAAACATCTCCAGAAAATACAACCTCCTATAATGCAATTTAAGAGAGAGAGAGAGGGAGAGAGGATTTAGCTAGGACATGGGGATCTGTAAGCCGGGTGATGTATCTGAGAGAAGAGAGAAGAGAGGAGCTCATCTTGAGGCGGTTCTCTCTTCTTGAGCCTCCAGGGGGTTCGTCTGAGCAACTGATTGCCGATAAATCCAATCGTAGGGTGGACGGGGGGGGGGGCGGACACGCCCCGGGCTCTCTCTCTCTCTCTCTCTCTCTCACTCTATCTATCTACACCCGCATTCAAAACACACGTCACATAATAAATTCAAAAAAATCTTCCCTGACTGCGCGGTAAATGAAAATTGTGTTCTGTGCTTGTCACACCAGGTTTTTTGTATCGACGTATATTTAATTTCCATTCTTTATTATTATTCAAGATGTAAAATTTATAAACATGGGAAAATATTTATATTTTGTGCCCCCGGGTTTGGTGTAGTTGGTAGCATGCCTGCCTTATATACCGAACGTCGCGGATTCGGACCCAGGTAGTCCGATTATTTTATTTAAGGCATTTGGCTGCCTGGACCCTCAATAGATATATTTAAACATACGAGTATCGTTAAAGTCTTAAATGGCCTGAGTTGCCGAAAAGACTCTGTGAAAAAAAATTATATTTTGTTACATTGGCTCCTATCATTCCTATGAGGTGTAAGAGTCTTCAGAAGATATCAAGGACAGAATGAGAATATACAGTACATTTTAAAGAGCATCTAAAGAACAGTTGATTTCTGAATCTCAATCAATTGAGCGGATTTTGAAAAAAAAAAGTACTCTTTGATCAAAAGCTTCATTTCACGTCCCAGGGGTACAGTGAGGGACAATATTAAGTCCCACCCATGCGTTTTCAACTTGTGATTATTTCATTGATTTTGAAAAAATATTATACATTTTTTAATGGAAACTTTCAAGGTTCCAACCTAGAAAATTTTTAAAGATTTTCATTTTCTTTTATAAAAACAATGAAATAATAACAAGTAGAAAACGCATGGGTGGGACTTAATATTGTCCCTACGTAAATATAAAATTTCCACCTCCTAACTCTTTTCTTTCTTGAGTTATTTTGAACACAGGCAATATGTATTTCCATTAAAATTTCAACATAGGTCTATATTAACATATACAGCTATATAGGTAAATGAAAGTGAAATGCACTGATGATGACATAAAATTTTTATTTTTAAAGCAATTTGGCAGAGCAAATTTGGAATTTGTTGTTTTTATTTTTCATTTTGAAGATTTGTTTAATATATTTTGTGTAAAGCGAGTTTGAACCTGTTTTCTAATTCTTTCCTATGGGAGATTTGTGAACCCCTGATAAGAACGATTCCCCTACCCCTAATTTGACAAAATCATAGCCTAAAACCACCCCCGGAAAATTCTCTACCCATTAAAAAAACCCCATGAAAATCGGTCCAGTAGTTTCGAAGTCTATGCGTTACAAACAGTCAGACTTTGCCTTTTATATAATAGTATAGAACAAGGGCGGATACAAGGGGGGGGTAATTACCCCCCCCGAGATTTGAAAAAAATACTTTAAAAAAAAAAAAAAAAATTATTTTTAAAGTAAAATTAAAAAAATTAATACTTAAAAATTATGTATTAAATACAAATAAAATTTTAACGGACGGGGGAAAAATTGTTGGTTCCGCAAAAGAGGGAATGTTCCTCGGGCGGCAAAAATTTTTTTGTCCGGAAAACTTTGGTTCCGCGAAAAAAAAAAAAATTTTTTTCTCAGAAAAATTTTTGAGATCTGCCCCTCTCCCCCCCCGAAAAAAATTTCTATTTACGCCCCTGTTGTATTTATATTCTGTCAAACAAGTAGCTACAGTATGCGCCTTTAAATTACCGAAATTAAGAATAAAATAGTGCGCTGTGCGACCAATCATACCAGATTACCCCTCCCCCCCCCCCCGAGAAACACCTCAGGATCCGCCCTTGATATAGAAAAGTTGACCACTCCACTCCATTCACACGCCAAAATATTCAAATCTTTAATATTTCTCTCTCCCTTCTGGAACGGAAATATTTCTTATTAAAAAAAAAATATCTTTGGAATTTTAGATATGCCAAGTGATGGGGAGTAATATTTACTCCCCTTTGAATTCCTAACAAAAAAAATAGTCCCGACTCACAGATCAAATCTTATTTGAAAATTAACTCAATAGGTTTGTTCGTTATTTGCAATTGGATGCCCATTGCCCGAAATGTGCTTAAAACGTTGTTTGATTAGAAAAAATCTGGTGTGACTGGCGCACAGCACACAACTTTCTCTTACCTTCGGTAATCGAAAGTTGTGTACTGTGCTTGTCACACCAGATTTTTTGTGTCGACATGTATTTAGTTTCCGACAGTAGGGTACAATTGAATTCAAGATGTAAAATCTATAAGTATGGGAAAATATTTATATTTTGTTACCATGGCAACCATTTCTACTATCTTTCCTATGAAATACAAGAGTAAAGTGGTCTTCAGAAGATTTCAATCGCAAAATGAGAATATACATTTTAAAGAGCATCTAAAAAATAATTGATTTTTGAATTAAAAAAAAAATCGTTGGAGCAAATTTTGAGAAAATCGAAAAAAACTGAAAAAGTACATCAGTAAAGTACTAGTAATCTTTGGCCGATTTTGATTAAAAGCTTATTTTTCCGGTCCCGGGGGGTGTTTATCTTAAATATAAAATTTCAACCTCATAGCTCAATTCCTTCATGCTTAAAATTGAACACACACACACACCCACAGACAGACCATGTCGCGAAAACCACTTTTTTGGATTCAGGGGACCTCAAAACGTGAAGATCCATCAAAATCTCGACATCGAATTTTTGACATGAAACCAATACTTTCTCTCTATATATATATATTACATATATACATAGGTAAGAGAAAGTAAAAGTGGGCGGAGTTAGGGCAACTTCCTCTTAGTTTGATTCTATCCTTGGGTAATTTCCCAGGTGTTTGATTTTCTCGCTTGTGCCAGTGGACGCCAAAATTTACGCGTGATTCAGAGCATGTGTAAAAAAAATGGCGGCGTTTTTCTACAGGTTGAACTTCATGGCGTTATTGAGTTTTTAGGGTGGCAAAGTGGCTTACTACTTTATCGTCAAGTATACGGGAACATATGCTTATTTTGAAGGAAAACATCTGCTGGTAAGGTCTGGGGCAGCCCAAGCACACCCCAGAACAGCCCAAGAGCATCCAAGAGTAGCCTGAGGGTTATCTTAGTTTTCACACAGCAATGGAAATGTGGGCTTGGGCTACTTGTGCACATCCACGTCGGGCTTGAAACAAACAAATCTAATATGTAAATTTTCTTGCAAGATAAAAGTAAAAACGTTAACGACCAGCGTTAAGTTAACACCACCGTGTATTATACTGGGCAAGATAAAATTTGCCAACTCTGATTCTAATGTATTGCCGGAAACTAAATATAATTACAGTAGACTATATCGTCATACAAAAATCTGGAATGACAAGTAGGGATGAAACGATACGAGTAAATACAAGTACTTACTCGATACTTTTCTTTGGATACCAAGTACTTTTGGTTAAATAGAAATGCCTGAACCTACAATTTATATATTACTTACAACGGTTATCGTCAAAGTCTTAAATGGCCTGAGTTGCCGAAAAGACTGTGTGAATGTGAGTGTGAATGAGAAAAAAGTGTGAATGTTTTTAAAAAAAAATAAAAAAAGTACTTTTGGAATCGGATACCAAGTAGCGAACGGTCAAAAATACTCGTACTCGGTTCACATACATTTGTTCTTATTTACAATAGAAATAAGTGGAATGGTTTGTACCACTGTATTTTAATTTTTACTTTTTATTATTGGAGTGTTCAACAGGGAAACATCTTGAAAAATTATTATTTTTGGGTAGTACCTCTAAAACTGAATTTTTTTCTTAGTCGTCGTTTTTTTTTTTTTAAGAACTTGTTGTTTTATGGTTGTGGATATTTAATCAAGATTCGCAGGAACTTTTCAGCCAGGAGATTAAATAAAAAAAAAATCTTTTATTTAATTTCTATTTGCCGACGTTTCGGTAGCTACTCACGACCTTCACCTGGGCGAATATTGTCAATTATACATGATCTTAAGTATTCATTGCAATTAAGGTTGTTCGGACATTAAAGCACTTTAACTGATTAAAAGCTAATTTTTTAATATGTTATTAATCACTATCAAATACGTATAAAATAAAATTTTGAAGCAGATCTGACACAGGGTTATCGTGTAATTAATTTTTTAAAAATTGAAATTTAACATGTAGCCTATGGGGAATAACGACGAAACGCACACATATTGAATTAAATAGGCATCTGTGCATCTGATACAAAAACAAAAAAACTTACATTTTATTAATTCACTTCCGAGGAATATGTTAAAAATAAAATCAAAAGTTTCTGCCGACCGCTTTTAAAGATATTTTAACAAAAAAGTCAAAAAATTCTCCAAAATGACAGTCGCTAATATTTAAAAATAATGAATTCTCGAGAGTCAGACCAGCCTGGCAACGTCGCATAACATAAGAGTCATTTCATTTCAAATCAACACAGAAAAGTACCATTTTCAACCCGACCATCTCCGATTTTGATGAAATTTGGTGTGTTCATTGTACATGATGAGAGAAAGAAAAATGCCAAATTACAGAATCGTAGCACAAGTAGAACAAAAGTTATGGCCTCTCAAAATTTGAAAAATTTCGGAAAATTTCAAAATCTTTGCAGACAAAAACGGCTGTAACTTCTGTTCTAATAAAGATAGAACTATGAACCAAGTATTTTTGGAAAGGTCTTGAAACAAGCTTTAAAATGATGTACAACATGATCACATTCCAACAATGAAAATAATTAAGGTCATTGACTTTAACCTTTGACCTTGAATATCTCAAAACATGTCACCTCCAAAATTGATGAAAAAAATATATATGCTTCCTCATTTTACGATAAACAACATATTAAAATTTCATTTTGGGACCACATTGGGATTAGGAGATAAAAATTCATATGTAAAGCTATCTGATGCAAAAATGCACTACAAAGCATATGTTGAGTGCAAAAGAATTGCATAAAATATTAACCAATCACAGTTAAGCTGAAAATCTGAATAGGTCATAGGCGTCGGACGTGGGGGGACATGGGGGGAGCAGAGGACATCCCCCCCCCCTCGGGATTATCCAGGGGAGGAAGCCAAAATCTTATATATCTGGTAGTTGGTTAGCCTATATTACACAGGGCAACAAAAAGGACCTTTTTTTGTTGACTGAGAATTTGAAGCTATTTCTGGGTATTTGGGTAGCGCTGATTCCAAAAATGCCATCAGTTTTGCCCCATCCCGTCAGATTTTAGAGCTATAGAGAAAACAATATTTTAATAGAAAATGTGCTCTAAAGCGGCTCTAATTAATGACGTTGCAGAGGTATGCGTCGATTATGGTAATGAAAATGTAGAAATTCCAAATGAATTGAACATAGCATTAGGTTATAAGGAAACGGGAATCTTTCCAATGGGTATATATACAGTAAACGAAGTTACGATACAAGGCCCACCTAAGACTCTACTAATCAAAGCTCATGCAACAAATTTAAGAATATCTTTGAAGGCAAAGGTATCAAAAGAATGGCATCAAATTACCATAGAAAACTTAGTGAAAGAAATAGCTCAAAAACATGGATATGGATATAAAGTTGCTGAGGAATTTAAGGATGTACTGATACCCCACATCAACCAAATAGATGAAAGTGATATCAGCTTGTTAACTAAAATAGCAACAGAGCGTGAAGCAATGGCAAAATTAGCTGGTGGATATATATTATTTATTTCAAAAAACATGGCAAAATCAGCCACAGGAAAAGCTTTAGGAACCACGACTATTAGACCTCAAGACACAATTAATTGGAAAGTGCATTTTACCGTACGTGATAAATACAATTCAGTAGTAGCAAAATGGTATAGCTATGAAAAGGGCGAAACTATTAAAGAAACAGTTGGTAGTAGCGAGCCAAGTTATATTATGCTGGAACTTTACTCTAATGCAGAGTCAGCGCTGAGTGCAGCAAATGCCAAATTGAAACAATTGAAGCGTAACAATGAAACTTTAGATATAACTATGCCTGGTAATCCAGAGTTATTCGCAGAAGCTAAACTTAATCTTATAGGTTTTAATCAAGCAGTAGATGGTGAATGGATAGTTAATAGAGCGGAGCATACTCTAAATAGCTCGAGTTACCTTACTATGTTGTCAGCGTCTTTGAGTGAGATTTTATGTTAAGAGAAAGTAAGTAAATTGCTGATTTAATGCTAAACATGAGCAAGATAGCAAGAAACAGGTTTTTGTGGTTTATAGTAGCAGTAGTATGTGTTGTTATTGCGTATGACTATCAGAAATCTAAGGCTGCTGAGAAGTATCAGAAAATGTTAGAAATAGCAGCTAAGAACTGTGACTTAGAAATTATGAAATCATTAATAAAAGAAAGTAGAGATGATTCAAGTGTTAGTAAAAAGGCATTATATTATGCTTCAGAGAAAGGATGCTTAGAAATTGTTGCATTTCTATTAGATGAAGGAGTAGATATAAATATTAGTTTAGCACTACTCGGTGCTGCCAACGGTGGTCAATTAGAAGTTGTAAAACTCTTACTGAAGAGAGGAGCTAACCCTCATATTGGAGACTGGAAAGGAAGAACTGCAAAAACTATAGCTGTCAGGTTATCCTATCACGAAAGTAGTAAACCTTATATAGAAATTGCAGATCTTCATAAATCGGAAAAACAATATAAGCGAGAGCAATAAAATTGTAGTTATTTTCTCACAACACGCAGTATAAATTCTCAATAACACAAATTAAATCATTATGCAAAATTAAAAAATCCCAATTACGGTAATTATTACCATATTAATCCAAACCGTAGCATTCATATGGTGGTTATCCAAGCTAGACTCAAGGGTACAACTTCACAATAAGCTCATTGAATATGGTTTAATGGAAAAAGTGTTAGTACTTGAGGAAAGGGTAAAAAATCTTTCTGAAGAATTAGATGAGTTTAAATTGCAGGTTTTAAGCGGAAAAATTAAATCTTAATACCTTTACCTAAACTTACAATGATTAAATACATTTTATCCGTTGATGGAGGTGGTATTAGAGGCATCATACCAGCCATTATTCTAGCAGAAATAGAGCAAAGGACAAGGAAACCGATAGCTGAAATCTTTGATCTTATGGCAGGTACTTCAACTGGTGGAATTGTTGTAGCAGGGTTATGCAAGAAAGATAATCAAGG
Organism: Euborellia annulipes; assembly: GCA_023213315.1. Lineage (NCBI taxonomy): Eukaryota > Metazoa > Arthropoda > Insecta > Dermaptera > Anisolabididae > Euborellia > Euborellia annulipes. The sequence goes on along the minus strand of JAKCPI010006615.1, from coordinate 33,936 downwards.
AAATCCCCAATATTCAGCTAGTGATTTAGTCGAGCTTTACCAAGAATACGGGTCATATATTTTTAAATCTTCATTTTTGAGAAGATCAATATTTTCCTGGCTAAATTGTGCACAGTATTCATGCAAAAATATTGAATATGTTCTGAATAGATATTTTGGTGATTCTACTCTTGAAGATGCAACAAATAATTTAATGCTTACAAGCTACGATATTAAGAACAATGCTCCTTTTTTCTTCAAAAGCTGGAAAGAGGATAGGAATTTTATTAAATTAAGGGATGTATTAAGAGCAACAACTGCAGCACCTACTTACTTTACACCTAAATATTTAAAAGTCAACCAAAAGGAAATGGTACTAGTGGATGGCGGGGTGTTTGCCAATAATCCAGCGGCTTGCGCATATGCAAGTGGTAAGAGGTTATTTCCAAATGATGATATTCTACTATTATCGATAGGTACTGGAAGAACAGATAGAAGCATAGAGTATGCCAATTCAAAGAGATTTGGAAAAATAGGCTGGATCAAGCCAATACTGAATGTGATGTTTGCCTCAAGTTTAGATTCAGTAAACTATCAACTTAATCAAGTTATAGCTGATAAATATATACGTATACAATCGCAATTAAAAATAGCATCACCTGACATGGATAATATTACATAAAAAAATATCAAATCTCTTCAGCAAGAGGCAAATGCAATGATAGAGGAAAATCAGAAAGTGATAGAAAAATTCTGTACAGAAGTATTAAATATATAACTATTTTTACTTATATCTTAATGTATTATTTAACACTATTAACTATCTTTAACACAATTTAATTTTCACAATCACCCAACTCATCAGCAGTTAGGGCACTTGTTCGCACAATAATATCAATAGGAATACCTGCCTTAACTAGATCTTTTGCAATCTTGATTTTCTCTGCTTTTTTAACCTTTTCTTTACCAGTTTGCATTCCTTCAGATAAAGATCTAGCTACCGTATCCAGTAATTCTTGATCCTCAATTTTTTCGCATTTACCTACAAACCTAAAAACTGGCTCATTTTCATATTCTGTTAGTCCAAGAGCTTTAATGTTAACTGATAATGTCTTTGCTATCTTATATAATATTTCAATTGGAATGTCTGTATATCCTCGTTCATAGTCGTGTATTTCTTTAGGTGTTGAACCGATTTTATTTGCCAAGTCCTCCTGAGTGTATTCCCGTATTAATCTCTGCTCTTTTATCCTTTTCCCCACTTTGTAGAGTATAGAATCAGTACAAATTTCTTTCTCTATATCATCATATTCATAAGTAGATAAGCGAGTCACTTGGGAAATAATATCAACTGAAACTCCTTCTTTCACTAGATTCTTTGCTACTTCTATTTTTGCTTCTTCTTGGCTAATTTTCTCGCTAATATATACAAACCTTACTAATGGATACAGCTTCTTGCGTAATTCCTGATCCTTAATTTCTCTATGTATTTTTGTTAGATAGACTATTTCTTTATCCTCATCTTCATACCAACTGTTTTCTCTTAGTACTGTTGGTCCTGGAAGTAGATCTATAACATTGACTGACAATGCTCCTACTATTATATACGATTCTTTGATTGTAATAGCTTTGCACCCTAGTTCAAAGTTATGTATTTCCTTATGTGTTAAACCAATTTTGCTTGCTAGTTTTGCCTGAGTATACCCTTGTACTATCCTACAACCTTCTATTTTTTTTCGCCAGTGAGATAAGACAAACAGGTGATCCAGTATCAATCAGTCCCAGGCAAACAACATTATTTATATTTATTACCACCCACAAACATGCATTAGGCGCAGAAACTACCCCTGAGGGCTGAGAGGTTTTTTGTTTGTTTTTTGTATTTTCTTTCCCCCGTACTACCACCTCTTTTATGGGTTCCGGGGTTATGTTTCCCGAAACGTCATCAATATGTTCCCCTTCCTCCTCCCGCGTCTGTTGGTCCTGGAAGTAGATCTATAACATTGACTGACAATGCTCCTGCTATTATATACGATTCTTTGATTGTAATAGCTTTGCACCCTAGTTCAAAGTTATGTATTTCCTTATGTGTTAAACCAATTTTGCTTGCTAGTTTTGCCTGAGTATACCCTTGTACTATCCTACAACCTTCTATTTTTTTCGCCAGTGAGATAAGACAAACAGGTGATCCCGTATCAATCAGTCCCAGGCAAACAACATTATATTTATTACCACCCACAAACATGCATTAGGCGCAGAAACTACCCCTGAGGGCTGAGAGGTTTTTTGTTTGTTTTTTGTATTTTCTTTCCCCCGTACTACCACCTCTTTTATGGGTTCCGGGGTTATATGTTTCCCGAAACGTCATCAATATGTTCCCCTTCCTCCTCCCGCGTCTCTGGGTTATTATCTGATCTAAAAAAAACTAGTAGTAGCGGCCAATACCTCTTGTTGACTCTGATTTCGATTATTATTATTACCATTATTACTGTTATTATTATTATTATTTTGTGCCCATTGTTGTTGTCTATTATTATTGTTATCTGGTGTCTGTAAAGGCCTATAGTTATTATTGTTTCTATTATCTCTGAATAGTGGGGGTGGCATGTTGGATCGTGTTTCTAGATTTTCTAATGTGCTTGTAAATCTTTCGAGTAACCTTTCGGTATTGCTCAGGGCATTAATTATCCGAGGTTCAAAATGTTTGACCGCTAAATAGTTATTTTTTCAAGGTATCTAACCCTATCCCCGTGAAATCTCGGATTGTAATATCCTTGATATAAATGGGCAGTGAAATGAGATTGAGCCTTTTCTCCCCAATACCGCTTAAGAAATAGATTTTCAATTTCTTTAAAATTATTTATTTCCCCTATTATAGACCTGAACCAGTCAAGGGCTTCCTCCTCCAAACAATACATAAATGCGTCTTTGGATAAGTCCAAGGACACACCTTGCTGTTTCATTATATTTTTAAATTCTTTCAGTACTTGTATAGGGTGGGGTTTGCCGAAATCAATCCTACCATTAAACCTGGCCCTATGAGACCAAACTGTTTGCATATAATTAATTACATGTAACGAAGTTGTGGTTATATTATTGTTATTTATATGTAGTGGCATGGAATTTGTATTTTCATGTATACGTTTTGACATTTCGGTGGTTTTTTCTAACATATTTTTTATTTCAATATTTTTACTTTCTCTTACCTATGTATATATGTAATATATATATAGAGAGAAAGTATTGGATTCATGTCAAAAATTCGATGTCGAGATTTTGATGGATCTTTACGTTTTGAGGTCCCCTGAATCCAAAAAAGTGATTTTCGCGACATGGTCTGTCTGTGTGTGTGTGTGTGCTGTGTGTGTGTGTGTGTGTGTGTGTTCAATTTTAAGCATGAAGGAATTGAGCTACGAGGTTGAAATTTTATATTTAAGTTAAACACCCCCCGGGACCGGAAAAATAAGCTTTTAATCAAAATCGGCCAAAGAGTACTAGTACTTTACTGATGTACTTTTTCAGTTTTTTTCGATTTTCTCAAAATTCGCTCTAACGATTTTGATTAAAATTCAAAAATCAATTATTTTTTAGATGCTCTTTCAAATGTATATTCTCGTTTTGCTCTCAAAATTGTTTGAAGCACACTTTACTCTTGTGCTTCATAGAGAAGATAGGAGAAATGGTTGCCATGGTAACAAAATATAAATATTTTCCCATGTTTATAAATTTGACATCTTTAATTCTAATATATTGGCGGAAACTAAATATATGTCGACACAAAAAATCTGGTGTGACAAGCACAGAACACAACTTTCGATTACCGAAGGTAAGAGAAAGTTGTGTGCTGTGCGACAGTCACACCAGATTTTTATTTTATTTGTGTCTTTAAATGCTTAGGAGAAAACATATATATCTCTCTCTCTCACTTGCAAACATTATCGCCTGTCTCTCCGCCTTCTCTCATAGGCCTAATGTTAATTTCCTATAGGGATTTGTATGTTAATTTCGATTCAAAAGGTCCCCTTTGGAACTTTTTACGCATTTAAAATTTTTTTTTCCAATTCTTATGAAATTTTGTATTTATTTACGATTCTATATTGTGTATAAAATGTCCAAATATGAGATTAAAATTTTGAAAAATAACCATAGTTTATTTGAAGCAGTCAACATTTAAAATGCAAGTTTGAAACTAAGGTGCTATCGGAAACTAAATATATCTCGACACAAAAAATCTGGTGTGACCAGCACTGTGCACAACTTTCTCTTACCGAAGGGTAAGAGAAAGTTGTGTGCTGTGCGCCAGTCACACCAGATTTTTTTCTTTCTATTTCACTTTTCATTTGTTTCATTTCTTTGATGTTTTTTACATTGGGTAGTACCTCATCACTTAAACTACTCCTGATTCTTGCTAACTCTTCACCTTGTTGTATCAATACCTCGTTTGTTTTAAATAATTTTACATCTAGTGCCTTCAGATCCCCCTCAGCTACCGAGGTTTTTATATTTATCTTTTCAATCTCTAATTGTGTTAGATTAATTTCTGATTCATTATCACGGGCTTTATTGGTTAATCTATCAATTTTATCTGTTAGGGTTGTTTCTAAATTGGTTAATTTAGCATCCCAATTGCTGGTAAAACTTTTTAATTGTAAACTTAAGTTTTTTATTGCCATTAGCAATTCTTGACATTCTGGGTGTGTTTTTTGTATTACTGTATCTGTTTGTGGTGTCGGCAGGCTTACCTCTTTTTCTTCCCCCGGCGAATCTGTGTTTCTATCCCTATTTCCAACTACCACTGAAGAGAAGGGAGCCTTTTCTTTGATTGTCTCTTCATGCTCCAACATATCTGAAGATGACTGCCACTGGGTATCTTCGTTAATCGAAGACAATGCCATAGTGCTGCTTTTGAAGGTAATTCCTGCTAATGTTGAGGAGAAGATGGCCCTATCTTCTTGATCTTCCAGCCTGATCGGTGTTGAGTCGATAGATGAATTCATGCCTTGATATTTTTTTTATCAATATTTTTTTATAGTGCCTGGTTCATCCCTTTGTAGCTTTTATCCCAGCTACTCTCCACCATGTAAGGGGTATTTTGATGTTTCGGGATATAATTAAAGATGATTTCAGTTTTATGTATGTATTGTAACGAGTAAAAATAATTTCGAAAAATAAATCATCAAAATTTAAAAATTTGGCAGGAAAAATTTCATTTGAGATAGTTCACGAACTCACCGCGAGATAGCAATGCAATGCAGGTTGAGAATAAAATGTATTTGAAATAAAAACAAAAATAATTATTTCTAGCTTTAAGAACAAGAAATTAATATACGAAATTTTTAATTAATTTCTAAATGTAATTGGCAAAGTGAGAAACCCCCGAAGAAAAGAATTTATAAAAAAGTAAAACTTGTCGACTAGGGCAGTAGTTGATAAGAAGCCCCATCAAGGTGATGAAGGAAGAACGAGTCAACTATTACAGATTCCAGGCCTGAACGAACGTGGACTACGTGCCAGCAAGACCCCTCCCAAGGACAACCCTCAACCCCCTGGCAGCCAACAACTGTGTCAAAAAGACCACCCCGAATCAAAATACAATAGTGAAGTTATTTTTTTATGTGATTAAGAAGAAAACCCCCAAAACATTGAGCAAACGGAGGCACCCAGCTCTCTGCAAGCAGCCAACGCCAGCCATAGTTAATTCAGCGGTACCGTGAGTGAAAATAAAACCATTTTATCACAGGCCTATAAATAAAACATAATCTGATCAGAATAAAATAATTAAATTAAAAATCAACAGGGGTGATTCTCACAAATAAATTCAATATCAAATAAAAGCAATTGCAATTAATTTTTTTAAGACGCCATAATTACATTTTTAATTCGAACATTAACGTTACAGTAAGCCATATAAAATAAAGAAGAAATCAAATTAAATATTTTTTAAAATAAGAGCTCTAAATAATAATAATTTTTTTTTGTAACTTCAATTGTTTAATTAAAAATTCAAACAGAATAAGGGGTAACTTGGAAAGGGAAAATGCGTTTTAACCTAAGTTTCTGGATACCAGATGGCTTAAATAAAAATGCCTGGACCCTAATATATGTAAATTCATAAATAACGGTTATCGTAAATGTCTTATATGGCCTGAGCTGCCGAAAAGACAGTGTGAATGTGTGTGTGAGTGTGAGTGTGAATGAGAAAAAAGTGTGAAAGTGTGAACCTAAGTTTTAAGTTTGATTAAATCAAGATATAAGGAAATTTAAAAATAATAAAACCAAAAAGAATTTAAAATAAAATTTGAATTTATTAAAATCAAATAAGAAAAATAATTTTTTTTACAAATAAAATTTAAGTCGCAGAAAGAAAATTTGTTTCTTGATAACAGGTGATCAAGGTCAAGGTCGAAAGGCAATTTGCACGTAGTCAAACTGAAACAAAAGATAACAAAAATTGGAATTATTTTTTTATAAAATCAAATCAAATAAATAATTTAATATAAAAGTTTTAATTATCAAAAGAAATAATAACACAATTATTAATTAACAAAAGAAATTAATAAAGCACACAAAATACACAAATAAATAATTTTTTTTTAAACAAATAAACAAAACGAAGTTAAGAAAAAGAAAAGAGAAAGGAATAAGAAATAAAGAGAATAAGAAATAAAGGAATAAAGAGAAATAAGATAAAGTTAAAGTTAAAGAGAAGTAAGGAAGATAATTTTTTTTTTTAAACAAAACACACATTTATACACAAACATTTTTTTTTAAATTGATAATTAAACAGAAACCGAACCCAAAAGGGAAAAATAAACAAAAAATCGAAATAAAACAAATCCAAATAAATAAGAAATAAATCTTTTAAATAAAAGTTTCAGAAAAATAAATCAAACTTAAAATCATACAACAATTTTTAATTTAGAAATAAGAAACAAGAAACAAATATTTTTTTATAATTTTTTTTAAAACAAACCAAATCCGAATATCTTTGATTGAATTATTCTTAAAAATTTTTATAAATAAGGCTTTTCAACAAATACTATCAAATAATATCAAACAATTTCAAACAAATAATATTTTTTTTTTTTAATCAAATACCGAATTTGTCAATTCTCAATCACGTCGCATACAACAGAAAAGAACGGGGTAAAAGTCATCATCTTGCTGGTCCCTTTTACCAAAATCAATCTACTAGAGTATTTTCCAAATTTAATTTTTTTTTTTAAATTCAGATTAGCTTCAACTCCCGACTAACATATCCCATAAAATCCTTATCCAACACCTTAACAATACTAAGTTGCTAAACATTAACAAAATTAACATCTCAATAATTCAAAGTAACAAGTAACAAAATCCTTATCCATAACCTATCCCATCCCAATTATCCAATCCTCCTATACCAACTAACAAAATTAGATTTTTTTTATTTTTTTTTACTTTTCGGCATAAATTAAAACATACTCGAAGTAAACAGATTTTGGAGGAGGGGATCAGTGGGATTGTGACTGTTACCCCTGCCTGCTCTGAGCAATTATTTTTTTTTTAATTTTTTTTTAACAATACTGTACAGCAAGAGGAAATCTCACCGGAGATTAAATCATCAAGACAAATTAAATTGTAAAACTATCTCAAGCGAAATAAACAACTATTTTTTTTTAATTATCCTTCAAATTCTATTTACTTGTGGCAAACCTGTATCTTCCTTTGTGGCACCCTATCACCTCGTAGGCGGATTCAACCGGAGTGCCTGGGACCAACCACAGGTAGGTAGAAGTTGAAGGGTTGGAGGTCCCGACCAAACACGGGCCATCCACCGTTAGCGAAGTCGGAACATTATATTACGTACTACAACCCGGCAATATAATTGATAGACTCGTTACAGTATATATTTATTTATTTTATCAAAATATCAGCAATATTTAGTAATGTAAATTATTATTAATTTTTTTTTTATGGTTCCAAAAATAATTAGCGGGGATTATAAAAAATGAAAGGTCAAGATAGTAATGAAATATTTCTTTCCCGTCTTCTTAATTTAATATTAGTTCCCCACCAAGCTCGAGGACTTCCAAGGAAAAGTTGATTTAAAAAACGTTCCCAAATTAAAACATAGTATTTTCTTTTAATTATTATTATAAATTTTTTTTTTTTTTTTTTTTAATTTTATCAAGATAATAAATTATCAAAATATCTCCTCTCCCTCTTGTCCCTTGATGACTACATAGGCCTACTTATATATAAGGTTTCAATATGCTCTGAATTATCATAGATAAATCCTCTAAAAGCTGTTTTTCCTACAGAAGCAAACATATATTCTATCACAAAAAAAATCCACTATTGGCTAAGTTTTTATGAAATCACAAAAATTTCTCAATCATATAATTTGATAAGCCTGTCGTTTGCAAGATAATATCAACAGAAATTCCTTCTTTCACTAAATTCCTTGCAACTTCAATCTTCTTTTCCTTTCTGACCTTTTCTCTACAAACATGTACACCTTCAAATAAAGACTTGATTAGCATATCGCGTAATTCCCGACTCTCAATCTTTTTGTATTCTTCTATCAAGTTTGATAGCTTTTCTTCCGCTTCACTATCCTCATCTGATTCGGGAAGTAGATCTATGATACTGATTGATAATACCTTTGCTATTTCATCTAACATTTCAAGTGAGACAGCAGCTCTCCCTTGTTCATATTCGTATATTCCTTGATTTGTTATGCCAACTTTATTCGCTAAATCTTTTTGTGTATATCCTCGTATCAATCTCCACTCTTTTATCCTTTGCCCTACTTTGTATGGAACCGGAATTTTGTTCTCCTCATACTCACCAATAGATAAGTTAGTTGTTCGAGAGATAACATGAGCAGAAACTCCTACTTTCATCAAACCCCTTGCTACTTCCATTTTTACCGCTTTTCTGCTTCTTTCCTCACTCAAACGAATAAATTTGGTTAATAAATAAAATACCTCGCTTAATTCTTTATCTTTATAACCCTTTACTAAATTTAATATTTCTTCATCTTCAAAATATCTTTTTTCATCTGGTAGTGTTTCTCTACAAACTAGACCTTTAACATTTACTGATAATGCTTCTGCTATAGCATATAACTTCTTAATTGGAATTTTACGGTTCCCTTTCTCATATTGCAGTATTGCCCAGTACTTTACACCAACCTTCTCCGCTAAATCCTTCTGAGTATAACCTCGCTCTAACCTCCAACTTTTCACTTTTTGCCCTACTTCATAGTCTAGACTTTTTTCCATACAAAGAACCGTACATATAATATTTTCTACTATAGCTCAAAGGCTCCAGATATAACGGTAAGAAAAAACATCTGGAACCTTAAAGTTGGTTGTAGACGCATTAAAGTTCTCTAAAGGTTTCTTTACTACCTTCACGTATTCTATTTACCCATGAAGACAATACTTCATCATTGCCAATCTCTTTTATAGCATACTTTTCACTCCATATGCCACATCTAGTGAAATTACCTTTCTCTACTGCTTCTTGAAGTTTTACTCCCCCCAAAAAGGCAGTTTTTTCCTATTTCTTCGCCTCTTTTTTGTAACTCAGCCCACATTTCTTTGTTTTCTACTCTCACTTGTACTTGATCATATTTTTTTACATCGTGGTACAATATAATATTTAGCTTACCAATGCTTGTAGGAAATTCTAATATAATAGAGCTTTCATCTGACATATCGATATAGTTTCTTATACCTCCCTTTTCACTTTTAACTTCAACTGCATCATTGCCAATTTTTAAAATATTACTTCCTAACTCTCTCAGTATTTTGGCTACCTCTACCTTGCTATCCCCAGAAAATTCTATATACGATGTTGTATTATCTATCTCAACATCTATTAATTCTCCTCCTTGCACAGCACTTTCGCCAGCTTTCTCTAGTTCTTCTAGTCTCTCATCTATCTGTGGCTGAACTTCTGGTTGTAGCTCATTATAGATTTCACCTATCAATTTATTCTCCAATAAAGTATCATGAAACTCTGCACCGTTTAGCATTAATTTACGTATTAGCTTTTTACGATCAGCCTTATCAAATTTATGAAAATGTGTGCCCAGTATCACATATTCCGCGAAGCTCCACTCTCCATCATTACATGCATTTAGCCTTGCTCCAGCAGCTAGTGCTTCGTCTACAACCTTGTGCAGTTCATTTGGACTTTTTGCTCTTACCACAGCACTCTTAAACCAGAAACTTTTCTGCACTTGGCTTTATTTTTTTCAAAGCTGAAGCAAAAGAATTTTAAATCAAAAAAAGCATGTTAAGATTTGAAGAAATAGATGAATTAAAAATTGCGGGGGGGGGGGGGGCAATTACACAAAAAATCTTTCAACTTTTAAATCCCTTGATAGATATTCATTGAAGAATTTTAAATCCAAAAAAGCATGTTAAGATTTGAAGAAATAGATGAATTAAAAATTGCGGGGGGGGGGGGGGCAATTACACAAAAAATCTTTCAACTTTTAAATCCCTTGATAGATATTCATTGAAGAATTTTAAATCCAAAAAAGCATGTTAATATTTGAAGAAACAGAAGAATTAAAAATTTCGGGGGGGGGGGGCAATTACACAAAAAATCTTTCAACTTTTAACTCCCTTGATAGATATTCATTCAAGAATTTTAAATCCAAAAAAGCATGTTAAAATTTGAAGAAATAGAAGAATTAAAAATTTCGGGGGGGGGGGGGCAATTACACAAAAAATCTTTCAACTTTTAAATCCCTTGATAGATAATCATTCAAGAATTTTAAATCCAAAAAGCATGTTAATATTTGAAGAAACAGAAGAATTAAAAATTTCGGGGGGGGGGGGGGGGGCAATTACACAAAAAATCTTTCAACTTTTAAATCCCTTGATAGATATTCATTCAAGAATTTTAAATCCAAAAAAGCATGTTAAAATTTGAAGAAATAGAAGAATTAAAAATTTCGGGGGGGGGGGGGGGCAATTACACAAAAAATCTTTCAACTTTTAAATCCCTTGATAGATATTCATTCAAGAATTTTAAATCCAAAAAAGCATGTTAAAATTTGAAGAAATAGAAGAATTAAAAATTTCGGGGGGGGGGGGGGGGCAATTACACAAAAAATCTTTCAACTTTTAAATCCCTTGATAGATAATCATTCAAGAATTTTAAATCCAAAAAAGCATGTTAATATTTGAAGAAACAGAAGAATTAAAAATTTCGGGGGGGGGCAATTACACAAAAAATCTTTCAACTTTTAAATCCCTTGATAGATATTCATTCAAGAATTTTAAATCCAAAAAAGCATGTTTTTATTTGAAGAATTAGAAGAATTAAAAATTTCGGGGGGTGGGGGGCAATTTCACAAAAAATCTTTCAACTTTTAAATCCCTTCATAGATATTCATTCAAGAATTTTAAATCCAAAAAAGCATGTTAATATTTGAAGAAATAGAAGAATTAAAAATTTCGGGGGGTGGGGGGCAATTTCACAAAAAATCTTTCAACTTTTAAATCCCTTGATAGATATTCATTCAAGAATTTTAAATCCAAAAAAGCATGTTAATATTTGAAGAAATAGAAGAATTAAAAATTTCGGGGGGGGGGGGGCTGCCGAATTAAAAAAAACTCTGAAACAACGAATTTAGATTCTTATCAAGGGAAGGCTTTAGGGAAGAAACCAAATTGATATCTCTCCTGGTTAAAAAAAAATTTGAAATTGCCTCTCCGGCTCCGCCCTCTCTGTATTTCGCCAATCAGCGCTATCCCTGAGGCCTGATTGGTTGTTTCACACATCGGACACGGTTTAAGGCAATTATATATAAGTATGATTACTTTCTCTTAGCCTATATATGAAATATATAGAGAGAGAAAGTATTGCGATCATGTCAAAAATTCGATGTCCAGATTTTGATGGATATACATGTTTTGAGGTCCCCTGAGTCCAAAAAAAGTGGGTCCCGCAAATTGGTCTGTGTGTATGTATGTGTGTGTGTGGACAGATTTTTAGCATGAAGGAGTTGAGCTACCGGGTTGAAATTTTATATTTAACTTAAGTACCTTTGAAGAATCTCAAAATAAGCTTTTGAACAAAATCGGCCAAAAAGTACTAGTACTTTACTGATGTACTTTTTCAGTTTTTTTCGATTTTCTCAAAATTCCCTCCAAGGATTTTTTTTAAATTCATAAATTAACTATTTTTTAGATGCTCTTTAAAATGTATATTCTCATTTTGCCGTTGAAATCTTCTGAAGACCACTTTACTCTTGTTCTTCATAGGAAAGATAGAACTGGTTGCCATGGTAACGGAATTTAAATCTTTTTCTTTTTATTAGATTAAAAATCAATTATTATTTAAATTCCCATTTATTTTATTTTCTCTTACCTATGTATATATGTAATATATATATAGAGAGAAAGTATTGGATTCATGTCAAAAATTCGATGTCGAGATTTTGATGGATCTTCACGTTTTGAGGTCCCCTGAATCCAAAAAACTGGTTTTCGCGACATGGTCTGTGTGTGTGTGTGTGTGTGTGTGTGTGTGTGTGTGTGTGTGTGTGTGTGTGTGTGTGTGTGTGTGTGTGTGTGTGTGTGTGTGTGTGTGTGTGTGTGTGTGTGTGTGTGGGTGTGGTGTGTGTGTGTGTGGGTGTGTGTGTGTTCAATTTTAAGCATGAAGGAATTGAGCTAGGAGGTTGAAATTTTATATTTAAGTTAAATACCTCCCGGGACCGGAAAAATAAGCTTTTGAACAAAATCGGCCAAAAAGTACTAGTACTTTACTGATGTACTTTTTCAGTTTTTTTCGATTTTCTCAAAATTCGCTCTAACGATTTTGATTAAAATTCAAAAATCAATTATTTTTTAGATACTCTTTCAAATGTATATTCTCGTTTTGCCCTCAAAATTGTTTGAAGCACACTTTACTCTTGTGCTTCATAGAGAAGATAGGAGAAATGGTTGCCATGGTAACAAAATATAAATATTTTATGTTTATAAATTTGACATCTTAAATTCTAATATATTGGCGGAAACTAAATATATGTCGACACAAAAAATCTGGTGTGACAAGCACAGAACACAACTTTCGATTACCGAAGGTAAGAGAAAGTTGTGTGCTGTGCGCCAGTCACACCAGATTTTTTTTTATTTGTGTCTTTAATTGTTTCAAAGAAAACATATATGTCTCTCTCTCACTTGCAAACATTATCGTCTCTCTCTACTCTTTTTAAATTCCCTTTCCACCTTATCTTCGCAAGGAACAATGTTAATTTCCTATAGGGATTTGTATGTTAATTTCGATTCAAAAGGGGGTCCCCTTTGGAACTTTTTACTCATTTAAAATTTTTTTTTCCAATTCTTATGAAATTTTGTATTTATTCACGATTCTATATTGTGTATAAAATGTCCAAATATGAGATTAAAATTTTGAAAAATAACCATAGTTTATTTCAAGCAGTCAACATTTAAAATGCAAGTTTGAAACTAAGGTGCTATCGGAAACTAAATATATCTCGACACAAAAAATCTGGTGTGACCAGCACGGTGCACAACTTTCTCTTACTGAAGGGTAAGAGAAAGTTGTGTGCTGTGCGCCAGTCACACCAGATTTTTTTTATCACACAGATAAAAAAAATTTTATATTACTTTAGACATGAGTTTTAAAGCATATATATTTTTTTTTTAATTCATTGATTAAAATTTATAATAAATTGGTTTAAAAAGAAGTTTTTCACATTTGTGAAATTTGTTTAAAATTCATTCATGGTTTGTAGTATTTTCATAGTATTGAAAAAAAATTTATTTAAGAAATTCATTCGTCAAAATAAAAAGAAGAATATTTTCTTTATTTCTCTTTCTTTTCAATGGATAGAAAAAATTATAAAAAAATCATCTGTGATTAAAAGAAAGAATTTTTCTTTTCTTTACCTCTCGTTAATATATTAATATTAAAAATGCTCTTAAAAATTGTGTCGTTTATGTCAAGTCAGGTAATTGGTCATAGGCAGAGAACAAATAGGTTTCAAGTATGTTAATAAAATTTATTAATTTTTTAACAATTTAAAACGAACTAAATGTTGGGGCGGTAAACGTAGCAAAGCATGAGTTGAATGATGAACTCGATAAATTTGAGTCAAAATTACTATTATATATGCGGGGTAAAAATTAAAAATTTCAATAAAGTTTGGCACTGAGGAACGAAATAAAATAATCTCATTATTAACATTAGATACCATCCTGCTAGTCTCGGGGAGGGCGCGAAAACTATTTTGTAAATTAATTAATCGAGCTATAATTATTAACCGGCATGGAGAAAGTTTAATAAAAGTTGCCAATATCAATAAATTTTGTAAATTCTGGACCGTAAGACGAGAAACCGATTTATGATAATTTGAAACTGTAAGAAAATTTGATAAATTTGGAAGATTACAATTAGAATATCTCATATAATTAAAGGTATTATTTACTATAGTTAATAGGGGTTCATGTACATGGAGACTAACAGACAAAGTGATTCTATTTTCATCATTTAAAACTGGACATAAAGACAAGGGATTATTAGCAGGGATTATAGACAAATTTATTTTTTTTGATCTTGTGACGATTTATTTTCCACTACACAGACTGGATAGTTTATAGTTGGCAGATTTGGACCAATTGGTGGATCAGCCGCACCTAAATTATTTTCAAGAGGATTCAAGTGAGAATCGCTACTCAAGAAGGCGTCTGATATTATCAATTTTGCAGTAGTGACTAATGACGGATTTTGTCCCAAAGGCGTGCTAGCCGTGCCTAGCGACTTTTCAAGTGGATCCAATTCGGAATCGCTCCTTGAAGGGGCAGCCGTTATTGTCATTGTTGGAATAGTGTGTACTGACGGATTTTGTCCCAAAGGCGTGCCTGCCGTGTCGGGCGACTTCTCAAACGGATTCAATTCGGAATCACTCTTTGAGGGGACAGCCGTTATTGTCGATGTTGGAAAAGTGTGTACTGACGGATTTTGTCCCAAAGGCGTGCCCGCCGGGTCGGGCGACTTCTCAAATGGATCCAATTCGAAATCACTCTTTGAAGGGACAGCCGTTAATATTTCGGTGTTTATTAGAGGGGGACTCGGCGGAGATTCAGGCCCTTCAGATGGTATGAGGTTTCGATCATCCTCAGGAGACTCTGATTTATCTGGCCGATCGGGATCAGATTGAAAATCTGATTCTTCACTCATTGCGACATTTCGGTCGTCCTCAGGTGACTGGATTTGGACCGGAATATCCTCTTTTGCCTCCTCTACTAACCATGTTGGCATTTGTTGAACATCCGTAATGGGTTTAAATGAGGTAAATTTGGAAGGATCCGGTGGACTAGCCAATAAAGGATTAGGAGTAATTTGGTTTTCTATCTCGGGAAAACATTTAATTTGGACCTTATTTAAAGGAAATTTTTGAACAGGTGTTTCTTGTTGATTAACAGCATAATTATCTTCAACTACGTTTATTCTATTGATTTTCGAACTGACTCTAGCAAATATTGCGTTCATCCTTTCATCTATTCTATTTATTAATTTGTCATTAAGCTCATTAGATAGGTTCTGCATTTCATGTAATGCTTGTAAGACATCATGCATACTCGGACTGCTTGAAGCCGACATCTTCTGACGGGGTATTTTAATTTCGTCAGTCTAAATTTCACCACTTAATGATTCATAATTAAAATTTTAAATTGTAGAGTGTATAGGGTATGTTAATTAATGTCTCTTAACTATATATCTGTAAACGTCAAGTAGTTGTCATTAAACGTCAAAGTCAATTTGACAACTGTCAAAATGACACGTGGAATTATTTATTTTCGAATTATTTAATTTTTATTTTTTTATTTTTTTTTTTTTATTTAAGAAAAGTAATTTATTCAAAATTTTAATTTGAGCAAAGAATTAAAATTTTAAAAGATTTGATTTAAATTTTTATTTGATATCAAATTGATAATTTCTAAATCGAATAAATTATATTTTTGTTTTCGAGTTTCGAATTTATTTTAATTAAATAAGAAGAATTTGATCTTAACGGGTTTAATTTAGTTTGAGTTAATTTTAAGAGCAATTTTTAATAATAATAGGGGTTTAATTAGGGTTCAAATTTTAATATGATTCTGACCGGTGAGGGTTAACCGATCCCAGCTATCCTCCATCCATGCAATACTATTACGGGCTGAAAAGAGAAGTAATTAAATATACTTGGGGAAAACACAATAAAACGACATGAATAAATTTTAAACAGAACGTATGGATTTATTTAAAAAAAATGATTAGTTTGTTATTAGAGATATCTTGCTTCGCAATAGATATTTATTAATGGTTCTAATGATATTAATTATAATGTTGCGGTCTTTTCCCTTTTCTATGGTCTGACTGGTTAGGCCAGACGGAAAAAGACACCTCTTAATAGATGGATTTGTGGGTTTCCATCTAAAGAGGCCGTTTTTTACCTGCTTCGCAAGATATAAGCAACTAAGTTGCCTATACGCTGAAAGATTTTTGTTTTTTTTTTAGTGATTAGGAGATGTTTTCCTAGATGCAACTCGATAACGTGAGAGTACTCTGCTTCCACTGTTTATTCGCCTGGGGAGATGACGCAAGGGGGGGTTTGAATTACCTGTGTTGAGCGCGAGGTCGGTCAGATATCAATGCAGGCCAAGCTAGGCTATATGGAAATTGAAAAGAAAACACATTCAAGCCAAAACGGGTGTTTGGAAGAATAATACTCTGTTTGAAAATAGAAAAACATTTAATAATCTTGCACGAATTGAAAATATTTTGCACAAGGGTGGATACAAGATATTAAGATTTAAGAATTCGTTATATAATGTTTTATTGACTAATTGAATTAATTGAAATGACTAAAAAAAATCAATATCTACTATAAGGATATATCTGCGGTCTTTAAATCATATGGACAAAAGATTTATTTCCATTTATTTTTGTTTAGAATATTGAGAACGATTTATGTATTTTTTTATTTATTTTTTTACCTCTTTTTCAACTTTTACTTTATTTAGATTTGATTAATTTTTAATGGTTATTTATCTTTGTTTTAAAATAGCTATAATGATTGCTTGCAAGTGATTTAAAAAATTAAAAGTTTTATTTGTTCTTTTACTCGACATGCATGTTTGAAAAGAAAAGTTTAACGAAATACTCAGGGAGAAAAAACACCTTTATGGAGAGACACTCTGGTTTCATTCACTCCTGGCCGGGCAACCGATGAACGCCAACCCAAAGAGAGGCAGGTGTAGAGATGCTTCTCAAGAAGGAGGCGACGATGAGGTCGTTTTGCAGACTCCCAGAGGATGTCGGATCTCGAGACTGGTTGAGTACAGGATGGCCCTCAGCCCTCTTGGAAATTCGAACAAGCAAAGCTCTGATTTTGCTTTGTGCTGTTCGACGGTTGATGATTCAATATAATTTGGTCGTACTCTGATGGTTGGATTGCAAATGTATATATAGGGCTCTATATATATATTCAGCAGGTGACGATGCAATGAATCTGGCTCTGTACTGTTTGGCCGGTGACGATGGAGTGCAATTATATCTGGACGCTTCAACCGTTCAAAATGCAATGAATCTGGCTCTGTACTGTTTGGCCGGTGACGATGGAGTGCAATTATATCTGGACGCTTCAACCGTTCAAAATGCAATGAATGTCTCGGGGGTCGCGCGTGTGTAAGCTTCTCCCCTCCTCCTTCCTTCTTTCTTTCATCCCCACCGGCCTGCCTCTTAAGGGGGGTGGCGCTGTGATTGGTTCGCCGGCTGGAGAGGTAAAGTCCGAAGCGTTCTCTGGTTTGAGGAGAATCATTTCACACACACTTACACATTCACTAAAAATAATATTAAATTTCTTCGACAATCAATTATTTTTATAACAGAATGTAATTAAACAACAAAACTAATAAATCGATTAATATAATATGAGAATATACAATTATTAACTATAACAAAAACATTTTCAATCTTGAATGCATTATTAAAGGGAATATTAAAGATGTTTAAATTAAGTAAGAGTATTATTAATCAAAAAGAAAACAAATAAACGCCATTAGGCTCTAGGAGTTTGCAATGTAATTTAACAAACAATTTTATATTTTTTATAGATATGTATTATTCTAAGTATTATATAATGTAGAATTTTTTTTATTTATTTTATTAATAATATTTAAACTATGAGAGCTCTTTTTATACACTGATAAAAATGAAGTTTTTTTCCCAAATACGCCATGTATTTGGTCAATCCGCACTTGAGTTAACAAAATTTCAATTGGTTCAAAAACGCAGTATTTGAGACAACTAAATCGAAGCATTTGAGTAGAGACAGGTATGGCATTCCCTTTATAACAGCATTTTTCCGGTCAAATACGATGTATTTGAATGAATGAAATGTGAGGTTCGTCCGGCAAACAACAGATAGAGCTAGATACATCTATGTATTTAGTAGAAATACATATAAATTTAAAATAAACTCTATTTGAAGTTGATGTAAAAAAATAAACTTTTCTTTTAATTACATACATGTTTTTGATAGAAAGTTTTAAGTGATTGTATAAAAGTTTTTTTTATTTTCGTAAAGAAGTTGGTAGTTTATTTCATTTCAAAAAATAAAAAAATTGTCTCTGAAATTCATTTCGGTCTTTTCTATTATTTTTAGATAATCTTTGAAATGCATAAAAAAATTCTGGTGTGAATGGCCGCACGGCACACAACTTCCTCTTACATTCGGTAATTGAAAGTAGTGTCCTGTGCTTGTCACAACAGATTTTTTTGTGTCGACATTTATTCAATTCCCGGTAATGCATTAGAATTCAAGAAGTAAAATTGTTAATCAAAAGTAAATATTTATGTTGTCTTCGAACAATTTTGAGGATGAAATGAGAGTAGAGATTTTAAAAAGGATCTAAAAAATAATTTATTTATGAATTTTAAATAAAATCATTTGAGCCAATTTTGAGAAAATCGAAAAATCTGAAAAAGTACATCAGTAAAGTCTGAGATCATTTTAGGACTCAGGAGACCTCAAAACGTGTATATTCGTCTAAATCATGACATCAAATTTTTGTCATGAATCCAGTACTTGCTCTTCGATATATTACATAGGCCTACATGTATAATAGGGTTTCCCTTATTTTTCAATTTTTATTTTTTTTGAAGTTATACCCTCTAATTTTTTTACTTATATTATAAAGCACTCGTAAATGAAATTTTACCCAATTCGAAGTTCATTTACCCGCCCCGGCCGTCTTAGTCAAAATTCGAAATTTTTTTTTTTTGCGTATTTTGCGTATTTATTAAAAAAAAAAAATTGAATAATTGCATATTAAAGACAGCAAGTTGCCGCGGCTGCGCGCCAACACTTTCATCTAACTTGACATGTAGAAAACGAGAATCTATTTTTGATTAGCGTTTTGTTTTTGACAATAACGAAATAATATAAGATCAAAATTTATTAAATAAATTTTAATTTTATTCATAATAAAATAAATAGTGCTTGACATATGTATTTTGGATGAATAGGAAAAAGGTCAATCACCTTTTAAACACCCTCCTTTTAGAAGCAGGTACCGGGAGGAACAAAGAAATTATGGAAAAACCCTAGCATTTATTTTTCTTCAAACAAATTTGAGAGGAAAAACATTTTAAAGAGCATAAAAGAAGCTAACCATTAGCTCGCAGGAGGAGCCTGCCTGTCTCAGTTCTTGTTTAGACCTCAGAACATACACTACTCCAACTTTGAACCAATTGAACAACACTCGTATTTTTTTTTTTTTTGTTAAATAATTTTTTGATAATACCAGTGTTAAAACCCAACTGTTTGTGTTCTTTATAACCAACAAACCCTTACATTGTGATTAATTTAAAAATTTCAATATGGCGGATGATCAGACGATATTTAATAAATGGAATCTGACAAATTTGGTGGAAGATTTAAAAGTAAGTATCTATTTATTTGAGTGAAAACATACACTCATACACTTTCAGCAACTTTTAAAAATTGTTCTATTCTTACAGGATATTGAATCAATTGCTGACGAATTCGATTATAATAAGCGCAAGCGTTCCGATGACGGTCATCAAATGAAGGTGAATATAGACAGTTTTTGAAAAAAAATAGCAATAACAAATACGTGAGAGAGCTTTTGGATAATAATAACTTTTGCAGTGCCATAATATCTATATATATAATAATAATTAGTATCATCTGTTACAACAGTGTTAATTTTTTATCCCTTTTTTAAATTTTTTTATTTGATTTGAAATCGTTTGCTTCTCTTAACTTAAAATAATATAATTCATTAAATGTGGTATTTTTCATGGGCGTAGCCAGCGGTAGGCAGGAGGGGCATTGCCTCCCCTGGCTTGCCCTAAAAATTAAAAAAAAAAGAAACAAATATATATTTTTCCCATTGGAAATTTTTTTAACGCCCCAATCCACTACATTAATTTAATTTTTTTTTTTATTTAAATAAATAATTAATAATCTATGTATATATTAATTGCAAACCCCCCTCTCGCCCTAACGAGGGGTTGGCCCCCCTAACAAGATGTCTGGCTACGCCCATGGTATTTTTATTTTGTATGTTGGTTTGTGTAAATGAGTAATGTTACAGGATTTGTTATTATTTTTAAGATAATTATTATGTTAATAAATATACACATTTTCTATAATTTTTATACAAATGTATAATTTAAAATGTAATTATGTAATAAAAGTTTATAAATAAATAATGAAATAAATTTTTTTTTTTTTTTTTTTAACAAAAACATTCACACTTTTTTCTCATTCACACTCACACTCACACACACATTCACACAGTCTTTTCGGCAACTCAGGCCATTTAAGACTTTAGACGATAACCGTTATTATATAAATATACATATAGGGGTCCAGGCATTCTTATTTAAGCCATTTGGTATCCAATTGGCTTAAATAAAATCATCGGACTGCCTGGGGTCCGAACCCGCGACGTTTGGTATACGAGGTTAGCACGCTAACCTCTACGCCATGCCCCGAGGGCTAATGAAATAAATAAAAAAAACTATTATTTTTTTTTTAAACACACACCTTTTTCACCCTCCCCCCCACACACACACACATACACAAAGTCTTTTCAGCAACTAAAAAAAAAACTAATTAGAATAACTTTTTACTACTCAACGAGATTAACTACAGTTTATTTAAGATCAATACAAGTAGGCACTCAAAAAAAAACAATAAATTTTTTAAGTTAATCTGCTATATTTTTGGAGAAAATAAATTAATTTTTTCATTTTAATAAATATTTACGTAAGTCAAAATCGGTCATTATAGCATATATTTCATAAGAAATTTCAGTAACATTGTATATATTTCAAACAATTAATTCCGTAGTTAAAAAAATATCGTGAAGAATTTGAATAAAAGAGTCTGAAGATTGCTGCAAATAAATGTTTTTTCACTCAAATTCCTAAAAAAATTGATAGAATATATTTTGTTTTCTAATTGAATAGAATAGTTATTGTAAGAAAATCATGGGCAGGCTAAATAAAATGCTTATTATATTAACTTAAACACGTATATTATTGAACAAGTTACATAGGACGTCACTTCAAGTACTGCGTAATTCTCATGAATACGCCATGTATTTGACTGAACGATCCCCTTCAAATACGCGCCGTACTTAAACCTAGGTAGTAGAGTATTTCGCCGCCCGTAAATACGCCATGTATTTGACTCAACTGAAACCACGTTGACTCAAAGTTTTCTTTTTATCAGTGTATGAAAAGATAACACTAGTCGACAAAAATGAACTTTTTTTCTTTCACAAGAATGAAGATATGAAATTCTAGAAGTATTTTTCATGCTGAATTCAAATATCAATTCAGTTTTTCCCCATCAGGCACAGTTTTAGAGATATAGAGCAAAATAGATTTTAGTCGAAAATGGGCTCTTAAACGGCTTTTATTTAAAATGTTCAAATTATTTTTAACGCCGCACCCCGTCAAATTATGCAGATCGTTAGAATACATATAAATTTTAAGTTTCATCCCAATCGGAGGTCATTTAGACGTGCCGCAAACGACTTAAAGTTTAGAAAAATCGAAATTTTCAAGATTTTTTTTGCTTTGGTCACCCCTAATAAAATTTTAGAGATTCCTGAATGAAAAAACATATGTACGATATTCTATAGTTCTTTGGCTTTCTAAAAAGCATTCATTTGTAAAAATCTGTTAATTATTAACGAAATTATAAACAAAAACGCCAGCAAAGAAAAAACCTAAGTACATTCACTGGACAAAAAAATGGACCTCTTGTTCTTTTAGAAGTATAAAGAAAGATATGAGATTCAAAAAATATTTTTTTTTAATAATATATAATAAAGTTAGGGCCCTTGACCCGATGCTCAGAGAGGATACATTAGCTTCTCGTGGATAGGGTTCGCTTTTTAATTCAATTGAAGTCCATTTTTTTCGACCAGTGAGTATACTTGTGGTTTTTCTTTGCTCACGTTTTTATTAATAATTTCGTTAATAATTAACAGATTTTTACAAATGAATGCTTTTTAGAAAGCCAAAGAACTATAGAATATCGTACATATTGTACCAACACCGAGAAATGGTCCATAGAAAAAGGTCATTTAAACATAAAATTCTGAGAAATATTTAAAATAATTTATTTAAAAAGTAAAAATCTGGTGTGACTGGCGCACAGCACACAACTTTCTCTTACCTTCGGTAATCGAAAGTTGTGTTCTGTGCTTGTCACACCAGATTTTTTGTGTCGAAATATATTTAGTTTCCGCCAATATATTAGAATTTAAGATGTCAAATTTATAAACATGGGAAAATATTTATATTTTGTTACCATGGCAACCATTTCTCCTATCTTTCCTATGAAATACAAGAGTAAAGTGTGCTTCAAACAATTTTGAGGGCAAAACGAGAATATACATTTGAAAGAGCATCTAAAAAATAATTGATTTTTGAATTTTAATCAAAATCGTTAGAGCGAATTTTGAGAAAATCGAAAAAAACTGAAAAAGTACATCAGTAAAGTACTAGTACTCTTTGGCCAATTTTGATTAAAAGCTTATTTTTCCGGTCCCGGGAGGTATTTAACTTAAATATAAAATTTCATCCTCCTAGCTCAATTCCTTCATGCTTAAAATTGAACACACACACACACACACACCCACACACACACACACCCACACACACACACACCCACACACACACACACCCACCCACACACACACACACAGACAGACCATGTCGCGAAAACCACTTTTTTGGATTCAGGGGACCTCAAAACGTGAAGATCCATCAAAATCTCGACATCGAATTTTTGACATGAATCCAATACTTTCTCTCTATATATATATTACATATATACATAGGTAAGAGAAAGTAAAAAGATAAGAGTATACTAATTATCAGAAAATGATATTTTTTAATCAAATTGGCAAGAAAATCAAAGTCTAAACTAATTTCCTAAAAATCTGGTGTGACTGGCGCACAGCACACAACTTTCTCTTACCTTCGGTAATCGAAAGTTGTGTTCTGTGCTTGTCACACCAGATTTTTTGTGTCGAAATATATTTAGTTTCCACCAATATATTAGAATTTAAGATGTCAAATTTATAAACATGGGAAAATATTTATATTTTGTTACCATGGCAACCATTTCTCCTATCTTTCCTATGAAATACAAGAGTAAAGTGTGCTTCAAACAATTTTGAGGGCAAAACGAGAATATACATTTGAAAGAGCATCTAAAAAATAATTGATTTTTGAATTTTAATCAAAATCGTTAGAGCGAATTTTGAGAAAATCGAAAAAAACTGAAAAAGTACATCAGTAAAGTACTAGTACTCTTTGGCCAATTTTGATTAAAAGCTTATTTTTCCGGTCCCGGGGGGTGTTTAACTTAAATATAAAATTTCATCCTCCTAGCTCAATTCCTTCATGCTTAAAATTGAACACACACACACACACCCACCCACCCACACACACACACACACGACAGACAGACCATGTCGCGAAAACCACTTTTTTGGATTCAGGGGACCTCAAAACGTGAAGATCCATCAAAATCTCGACATCGAATTTTTGACATGAATCCAATACTTTCTCTCTATATATATATTACATATATACATAGGTAAGAGAAAGTAAAAAAGTGAGAGTGAGTTAGTATTTAAGTAATTCAAAATTTGTTATTTGGCATGAATTTTCGGGTGATATGAGCAAGTTAATAATTAACAAGTCAAAGTGCAGAGATGTTAAAAAATTGGTTGCTACTAGAAGTCAGGGCAGGACAAATGACGAGGCTGACGTCAGGCGGTGTGGAAATTTACTATAAAATGCAAGGGACGGAAGACTCGCGAGCTAAAATTTTACAAAGCCCCATTCATATCAAAAGCTCAAATTTTACAAAGCTCCAATCATACAAAAGCCCCATTCATATCAAGAGCTCAAATTTTACAAAGCTCAAATTTTACAAAGCTCCATTTTTACAAAGCGCCTTTAACACAGCTCAAAAATAAACCAATCAAGAGCTCAACATTTTAACACAAATAAATAATTAAAACAAATATAATAATTAAAACAAAATAATTAAATTCATATAAAAACAAAATAAAACAAAAAATATTTAAAATAAACGAAGAAAGAAGAAACGAAGAGAAAGGAAGAAAGAAGAAGAATACAACAATTAAGAAAAAAACCAAACAATTAAAATACAACAAATACAAAAATCAAACAATTAAAAACACATCAATCAAAAATCAACAACGAAAGAATCTGCGAGTTGACTTCCTACACCTAGTTCTGACATCCTATATGATCGACATTTCGGTCAACAAGAAGCTGCCTTCGTCGAGCCGAATCACCACATAGCCGCCGAAGACATCGATCCCGAAAATCAACAAATCATCAAACATCTCTATACAGATAAGCACTCACTCGATTTTCTTGCCAAATAATAATATTAAAAAGAATTTAAATAAACAATAAACTTTTAAAGAAATATTAAAGAAATAATAAAATAATTAAATTTAACTTATCAAATAATAAAAACTATAATTTAAAAGGACCTTAGCAATAATAATTTAATAATTTAAATAAAATAATTTCAAAGACATTTCGGTCAGAAATAGGGAATTCTTCAGGCCAAGTGTTCAAAAGTAATAAATTATAATACAGGGTTTGAGGAATTCCATAAATTCGATTAACTTCATTTTTTTTATTTTTCAAATATTCAAAATTTAAACAGAGGTCATTGAGATTACTTTATCTAAACAAGAGAAACAATTTATATTAATTAATGAAATTTAAATAATAAGATTAATAAAAAGACACACATATTATTTTTATAAACCAATTTGAAAGTTAATCTCAATCGCTATTTTTTTTTCCATAAATAAATTAATCATTATTATTAAAATTTATACTTTTATTTGCGTAAGCAAAACCCAGAGTGCAACATTATATTTCAGATAATAATCAATAATTAATACCATTACACAGGCAACAGGGATTAGGGCGATCTGAAGGCCGCAACAAAATTATCCTAATCCTATTCAGAGAATAAAATCTTTGAATAACTTTTCTCTAAAATTAATTTTTTAAATAAACATCTAATTATATTTTTAAATAGGGAAAAGTCTGTATCAGATCAATATGTTTTTTTCATTCAGGGATCTCTAAAATTTTATTAGGGGTGACCAAAGCAAAAAAAATCTTGAAAATTTCGATTTTTCTAAACTTTAAGTCGTTTGCGGCACGTCTAAATGACCTCCGATTGGGATGAAACTTAAAATTTATATGTATTCTAACGATCTGCATAATTTGACGGGGTGTCGCGTTAAAAATAATTTCAACATTCTAAATAAAAGCCGTTTTAGTGCCCATTTTCGACTAAAATCTATTTTGCTCTATATCTCTAAAACTGTGCCTGATGGAAAAATTCTAACTACATATCTGAATTCAGAATGAAAAAATGCACTAGGTTCACTAATCAGATTTCTTGTGAAAAAAACCTTGTCGACTAGTGTAATAGTTAATTGTTATTTATGTAATTATTTTTATATTTTTTATTTTTTTATTGAGATTTAAATTTTTTATTTGCTAGCTAGCAAAGCACTAACACTGTGGGGAAGGGTTTGTTGAAAGCGTATCACTTATCTGTTGATGAATCGGCAGAAGAAATGATGATTTGAGGTGACTCCTCAGGTGCACAAGATCCCAAGCCCAAAATGCTGGAACACCTGGTTTGTTCGTGTGATGTGTGTAGTGCTTGTGTCGAAGCCGGAACAATTCAAAAGGTTCTCCAACAATGGAATTCACCGAGTTTGGGTGTTAATACTTTGAGATATGGCGTAGCAATGAATTTCTCCTTCTCTCACCCTTTCGTCGCGTCTCTTCCTCTCCTCCATTCTGCTGGGGAGGGGGAAGCTTCACCCTTTCTTCTCTGGCGGATTCCGAGATTTTAGAAATCTCCCCTCCACTTCGCACAAAACACTCGCGCATATATTTTCGAATGTTCTTGAATTTTAATTCTCAACTTAATATAATTTAAAGAAATTTAATATTATATTATATAAATTTTCCATACACTCAAAAAAAAATTTAATTTAATAATTATTATTATATAAAATGCTCATTATACTGCAAACTAGTTAAACAACTCATGAAAATCTTCAAACATCTTTATAACAGTCCTTGCTCTTTAAAGCTAAAATACCCAACACGTGATGATAATGTGATCCAGCAACCTAATCCCTATAGTCTGACAAGCTTTAGCCAAGTCTTTAGTTACAGCTTCATCCTCATCAGATGGCTTTAACCTTCCTTCTGGATGGTTATGCGATATTATTATTGACGTCGCTTTTCTTATTAATGCCTTTCTTGTTACTTCTCTTATGTAAAAAGGTACCTTATCCACTGTACCAGTGAACACTTCTTCCCCCTTTAAACGGCACTTTTGATCAAAATATATTATTTTCATCTTTTCCTCCTCTTGAGTAACCAATACTCACCCTTAAATATTTTACGATGGTTTCCAAGTTATCCATTACAGGTCCTTTCTTTAACTCTTCTCTTGGTACTCTCTTTGCAGCTTCCTTTAGGCATAAAATTACTGCTACTGTAGAGTCAGTTATCCCTTCTATAGTTTTCAAATCATCTATTTCCTGGCCTAAAACTCCTCCTATTCCAAAATTATCTATTAGCTTTCTAGCAATAATTCTAGCTTCTTCCCTGTCATGCACTGCACTTAGAAACGTTTCTATTACTTCACGATCAAGTAGAGCTTTACCATTGCTTTCTAATGCTCTGAATTCTATTTCTTCTCTACGATCTTTCTTATTGTTCATAAAAATTACCCTTCACTAATAAAATGTTTTTATATATTTACTGCTGTTTTTTGTCAGCATTGGCATAAGGCCATAGCTTTTGAGTGAAGTCAAATCAATTTTTAAATCTTTTTTACTTATTTTTTCATCAAAAAGTAAAGATATTAATAGATACTGATTTTTTTATTTTAAATTTGTTGAATTTCGTCTAAAGAGATGCCTACTGTTTTTAAAATAATATTGATAGAAATTCCTTCCTTAACTAAATTCTTTGCAATTTTCATCTTTTCTTTCTTCACTTTCTCTTTGCAAACTTGTATGCTTTCAAACAGAGATTTTATTAGTATATGACGTAGTTCTTGGCTTTTAATCTTTTTGTATTCTTCTATTAACTTTGATAGCTCTGCTTCACTATTCTCATTTTCTGTTGTTTCTGGAAGTAGATCTGTAATACTAATTGATAGTACCTTTGCTATTTCATCTAACATTTCAAGTGAAACAGCAGCTCGTCCTTGTTCATATTCATATATTCTTTGATTTATTATGCCCACTTTACTTCCTAAATCTTCCTGAGTGTATCCTCTTCTCAACCTCCATTCTTTTATTCTTTGACCTACTTTATACGGAATGGAAATTTTTTTCTCATCATTATCATATTCATCAATAGATAAATTGGTCGTTTGAGAGATAGAAACTCCTGCCTTAACTAAACCCTTTGCCACCTCTACTTTTACTGCTTTTCCACTCTCTTCCTCACTAATACGGATGAATTTAGTTAATAAATAAAACGTTTCGCGTAATTCTTGATCCTTAATCTCTTTATGTCTTCTTACTAGATTTACTATCTCTTCTCCCTCATACCTTTCCTCATTTGATACTTCTTGTCCGCAAGCTAGATCTCTAGCAGTTGTTGATAATGCTTCTGCTAATTCATATAACTTCTTAATTGAAATTCTGCGTGTTCCTTTTTCATATTGCAGTATTAACTGATATGTTGTTCCGATTTTTTTTTGCTAAATCTTTTTGAGTATATCCTCGCTTTAACCTCCAGCTCCTTACTTTTTGTGCTATTTGGTACCTTATGGAAACAGTAGTATGCTTTGCCATACAGAAATAGATATTATACAGGTTAATACTACCAAATAAAAGATATACAAAAACTTCTGCGTTTCAATTTTAGTTGAATATTTCTTCAAAATTGTGTATAATTATCAATGCTTTTTACGTACTCTTGCTATGGCTCTTTCGAAGTTTCTCGATCCAAAAAATGATGTTGCGTTTCGGCGTATCTTTGGTACTGAAAAGAATAAAGATATCCTCATTCACTTCCTCAATGATATTCTGAGCTTTACTGGCAAAAACGCAATACAGGATATAGAGTTTTTAAGTACTATTCAAGATCCTGATATTGCCTCTAAAAAACAAAGTATTGTTGATGTCCTCTGTAGAGATTCTTCAGGTGTTCAGTACGTTTGCGAGATGGTGCGACCTGAAAGTCTTCGGTCATATTGTTTAAAAGGAGAGGAATTCATTCAGAAAGAAACTGAAAGGATTCTAAAACTTATTAAACCAGATGTTTTGCCGTCTGAGTCTATGCATCAGTGCGAATCGGGCAACCGGTTGGTGCCAAGCGATGCGGACAATGAACCTCCTCTTGAAAAAGAAGATGCTCAATCGTGAGAGGGGCATAAACTGCAAGCATCATGTGGTTGGAGGGCTAGGCTTAGTGGTATGGTGAACGTAAGTGAAGCTTTATAAGTA
Organism: Euborellia annulipes; assembly: GCA_023213315.1. Classification (NCBI taxonomy): domain Eukaryota; kingdom Metazoa; phylum Arthropoda; class Insecta; order Dermaptera; family Anisolabididae; genus Euborellia; species Euborellia annulipes. The sequence goes on along the minus strand of JAKCPI010006615.1, from coordinate 4,837 downwards.
CCGATACGATGAAAGAGCTAAAGATGCTGATAAGCTCTGACCAAAAGGTAATGTGGATAAGTTACATTTTTCATTTCTAGATGTAGGCAAATAACAATTCCACCGGTATAGAGAAGCCACCTAACCCACTGTTGTATGACTGGAGAAACAGGGTAAGCCTGTATTTTCGCCTACATGGCAAGCAAACCGCAAGGAATGCTGATGGAAGTGCAGGTAAAGGAGAATGGAGAAAGCGAATGCCATTTTGTAACGAAATGGATAGAATTTGTAACATTAATTCGCGTGAAAACGAGCAACTTCCATTTGGTCCCTCGTGACAAGAAACTTTGTTAACCACTTAAGGGAGGAAAGCAGATGATTACAGATAAAGCTGTAAGTGCACCTACCGACAACTCCGAAGCATGGAAGCAATTGCCATGGAAGAAGTGCCAAAAAAGTTGTTATAAGGCTACAAAGACGTATTGTTAAGGCTGTCCAAGAAGGAAGATGGGGTAAGGTAAAAGCTTTACAACATTTCTCACACGCTATTTTAGCGGAAAAGCTTTGGCTGTTAATAGAGTAACTGAAAACCAAGGAAAAAACACAGCGGGTGTAGATCGTCAACTATGGTCAACTTGCAATGCTAAATTTCAAGGAATAAAGCAGTTAAAGCAAAGAGGATATAAACCTTCTCCGCTAAAACGGATTTATATCAGTCAAAAGAAGACCTCTTGGAATACCGATAAAAGATAGAGCCATGCAAGCATTATATCTGTTTGCCCTGGAGCCAGTATCTGAAACGATCAGCCACCGTCACTCCTATGGCTTTAGACCTAAAAGATCCTGCGCGGATGCTATTGCTGCTTGTCACTTATTACTGGCAAGACGCAATCGACCACAATGGATACTAGAAGGTGATATCAAAGGGTGCTTTGACAACATTAACCATGAATGGCTTATGAAGCATATTCCTATGGAGAAGAAAATTCTGCATAGTTGGTTAAAGGCTGGTTTCCTAGAGTCAAAAACCTTGTATCCCACAACTGCTGGCACTCCGCAAGGAGGTATAATTTCTCCAATACTAGCTAACTTTACCTTAGATGGTCTTGAACAGTTATTAGAAAGTCGCTTTGGTAAATTAGGTAGCAAAAGAAGAGGAAAAATCAGAAGTGGAGTGAATGTAATTAGGTACGCAGATGACTTTATTATTTCAGGTTTCACACATGAAGCACTGGAAAATGAAGTTAAGCCTTTAGTATCATCTTTTCTTCATGAGCGAGGTTTAATTCTGTCAGGAGAAGACAAGATTACATTTATTACAACAGGGTTTGACTTTCTTGGTTGTAATGTACGTAGATATAATAAGAAGTTAATTATTAAACATTCGAAAGAAAGTATTAAAAAGACTTCTGAATAAAGCACGTACATTGATAAAAGCAAATATAGCGAACACTCAGGCTATTGTAATTAAGTCACTCAACTCTCTACTGAGAGGATGGGGAAATTACTATCACCATGTGTGTGCTAAAAAAAGCGTTTAGAAAAATCGACAATGAAATTTGGCATAGTTTATGGAAATGGGCAAAGAAAAGACATCCTCGTAAAGGATTACGTTGGATAAAGAATCGTTACTTCAAAGTAATGGGTCAACGACAATGGGTTTTTGTTGCACCCATATGCAAGAACAAACCAAAAGAGATACGGTATTTAAGACTGCTAAAGCTGATTGATATACCTATCAGACGACATGTTAAAATCAGAGCGGATGCAAATCCCCTTGACTTAAAATGGAAAAAGCATTTTGATGAGAGTAAAACGAACAAGAATGTTAGCAAGCTCCTTTTCAAGAGAAGGTTCTTTACTGTTAGTGTCACCACTAAAGTTGATGTATTCTGAGGATTTATGAAAGACAAGCCGGTTCGAGAAAAGAAGAACTTAGATAAGGGGCTCAAGCGTAGTGTGGGGGAAACCTGCATGCTGCGTTTCTAAGGGAGGGAGTAGTAGTAATACTGCTTCCTTACCTGACCAGGTCGCTAAAACTAAGGGCTTTGAAAAACGTGCCCAATACTACGCTGCTAAAGCTTATTCGAGACAAGCTGATAAAGGTGATCAATACCATGACCTTAAGGAAATTATCTTTATTGCTATAGCAGATTGTATTTTCCTGATAAGTCTGAGTACAAATCAAAGCATACTATTCGCGATGAAGATACTAATGAACATGATCTAAAAGATTTTTACTTTGTATTTATTGAGTTGCCTCCAATTTCCAAAAACTAAAGAAGATCAGCTTTCAAGTATAGTTGAAAAATGGGTCTACTTCTTTAGATATGCAGACGAAACTAGTGAAGAAGAGCTAGAGAGAATAATAGGAAGTGATCTAATAATTAAAAGAGCATATGAAGAACTAAATAGGTTCAACTGGTCAGAAAAAGAATTTATTGCTTATGAACAAGAGATAAAGCGTATTCGTGATGAACAGGCTGTTCTTGCTCAAAAACTCGATGATGCTACTCATAAAGGTAGACTAAAAGGTAGACAAGAAAGTAGGCAAGAAGGCATCCAAATCGGCCATCAAAAGGTAAAATTGAAGGTAGGAAAGAGGGCGAAAAAGCATGCTAAAATAACAGTAGCTAAGGAAATGCTTGCTGATAAAATGGATGTTAATACTGTTGCCAAATTTACCGGATTATCCATTAATGAAATTAAAAAAACTTCAAAAGGACAACGACCTCTTTCTTAGCTGATTGTCTAATGCAACATTATTTAAGGTGGTTCCTGGTGATGGCGTTCCTATGTCTAGAGCATTGACAAGAAAGGAAAAGGGAGTTTTATTAATTTCAGCTACAGCTTTACGACCAGCACCTGCTTCTATTAGAATCAACTATTTCCTCATTACCACCTTTAACAGCAAAGTACAGAGGAGTATAGCCAAGTATGGTCTTAGCACCCAAATTAGCATTTGCTTTTATTAGAATATCAACTACTTCTGCTGTATCATATCGAGCAGCGTAGTGTAAAGCAGTCCATTTACTCTCTTTAAGTCCAGCATTAGGATCAGCACCTGCTTCTATTAGAATCTTAACTATTTCCTCATTACCACCTTCAACAGCAAAGTGCAGAGGGGCATATTCATATCTAGTGGCTTTAATAGAAACATCAGCACCTATTGCTATTAAAGACTTTACATCTTGCACATTATTACTTTTAACAGCAAGGTGAAGAGAAGTGTATTCATTATCATACTTAAAATTAACATTCTTGCAACTCACTATAACTATTTACAGATAAACTTTCGTCAGAAACATCGTGTAGACCATTAGATTGTAAGTTCAATACACTTAGTGTGCTCTTTTTCGGATATTTCAAGAGGAGTACGACCATCAAAATCTTTAACATTAACATCAGCACCTTTACACATTAAACTAAGAACAATCAATCTTATGATAACCTTTTATGGCAGCAAAATGAAGAGGAGTATACCCTCTTTTATCTGTAGCATTAACATCAGCACCGCTATTTATTAAATCATCGATAGCACTATAATGATTAATTCTAGCAAATAAGTGAAGTATTGTTCCACCCATATCATCTAAAGATCTGTTTATAGTGTCGTTTTGCAATTCATCCAAAGATTCTGGTGAGCTATTACTTTGAGAACTGGAATTCTCGTCTTCCTCTTCATAAACATCATCTTGCAAAGAAACATCCTGCAAGTCATTATTATCTCTTACATCAACACTCGACCGTGATCCACTTCCTCTGATAAATTATTGTTATCATTTTCATCACTAGTGCTAGATGATCTAGAAAATGCCTCTTGATTTTTACCATTTGATTCTACATCATTTAAAGTCCTGGTTGTTCCCCTTCTTGAGAACCTGAGCTACTATGACCGTGAACTACTTATTTCTGGGCCTCTTTCTCGATTTGAGTCTTGTTGTTCACACGATTTATCGCTGCCAACATTTGATTTTATTTTTACTTCTTGTCTAGGACTATCAGATTCACTTTTATTGTTTTTGCTTTGAACATAACCTACTTGCTTCCGCACCAACAAACTCTAATAATTTATTAATAACTTCTTACATTACCACTTTTAGCAGCAAAGTGTAGTGATGTATCTTTCTCATTGTTTTCAGCTCTAACATACCCTTCTTTATCATTTACATACTCATAATAACCTCTCAACAGCTTTTACATTTACCATTCCTAGCAGCAAAGTGTAGTGGGTGTATCACCTTTATTGTTTTTGATTTTAACATAACCTTCTCTTTCTTTTCATCTACAAATTCTAATAATTTATTAACAACTTCTACATTGCTACCCCAAGCAGCAAAGTGTAGTGATGTCTCTTTCTCATTGTTTTCACAGCTCTAACATACCCTTCTTTATCATTTACATACTCTAATAACCTCTCAACAGCTTTTACATTACCATTCCTAGCAGCAAAGTGTAGTGGTGTATATAAAAGTTTGTTTGTACACTTTAACACATAATTTTTCTTTTTCCCTCTCTTTCTGTAACACACCCTATTAAACTCAGAATAACTCCTACAGATTATTTATTTCAACTTAGCTTGTAAAGATGTAGTGGTGTATCACCTTTATTGTTTTTGATTTTAACATAACCTTCTCTTTTTTTCTTTTTCAAATACAAATTCTAATAATTTATGTAACAACTTCTACATTGCTACCCAAAGCAGCTTAAAATCCAAGTGGTGTACATTTATTACTGTTTTCATGCTTAACATACCCCTTCTTTATCATTTACATACTCTAATAACTTCTCAACAACTTTAAGTACCACTTTTAGCAGCAGCAGAAGTGTAGTGGTGTTCCTTTACTGTCTTTGCTTT